>CAXKVY010001248.1:0-23430 GCA_964058915.1 Tetropium fuscum | reverse complement strand
ATTTTTGAAGTGGGTAGGTCATACTTCATATGTTCGCCAAATATATTGTAAATAAACAATGGTAGTAATTGCGTAAGATTTACTTTCTTACAGCACAGCAAGTTAGAGCGACACTGATTTGCAACATGCCAGACCACTTAGCCATCTAACATTTTGTTTCCCACGGATGTTTTGCAATTTATCGGCAATTTCTTTAACATTATTTCTACTTCTCTTTTATTAGTATTATTGCGATTGTATTGGCATCGTGTGGGAATTCCCAGAGATTGTTTAATATTTAACCCACTATTAAAAAAAAACAGTTTGCCTTATAAAAATAAAATGAAGATTTTCGCCATTAGGATATATCAATTTGTAGTACCTAATATCTAAAAACATCATGATATTAGACATCATCAAAAACAATCACAAGTACACTTATAATAGTAAAACAATAGCAAAATATACGCAATCAAACATAAAAATACGGCCTTCAAATAAATACACTGTCGATCAATTGAAGTTACCCAAGAAAAATTTGCATAAACATCCAACTTATATATCTTTTGATGCATGAATCCCAGAACTATAAATCTTTTTGGGTATGTTATCGATATGTAGATATAGGGTAAGGTCGGGCATATCGTACCGATTTTTAATTTTTTAAGCACTGTATTTCAAGAAAATATTATTTATAGAAATTAAAAAGAGACAAATGAGAACAAATATTTACTTAAGTGCAAACAGTACGATTTAGCCAACTCTAAATTTAGCTAAATCGTACTGGTGGTTTTTCAATCGTACCGCTAATGCTTTAATGACCGTTGTCACAGATATATTTTTTAAATTTCTTGCCATTTCCTGCACAGGATGTGTGCACCCATTTTTTTGCATTTGAGGCATTGCACCATAGCTTCCACTAAATTTTCTTCGCAATTTTTTTTCTTAATAGAAAACGCCCTATGGACGTTGAACATTGTAACTAGATTAAATATATCTAACAATTTTTTCCTAATAACTAGACTCAGCTGTTCAGTAGATAAGTATCCAGTGACACCCTCCACATAACACTAATCACTTGGTTCATGTGATAGACAATATAGACATATCATGCTTAGAATTCTAGGCACTTTCACTGTCACTACATCAATTCGAACGGTTTTAGTCTCTTTAGCCGTCGAACAAGTCCGTTGTTGTCGAGTAGTGATATCACTTCGACGTTTTCGTGGTTTTCTAGCCTCTTCTGATGTTTTCCTGCAAACCTCTTAATCTCAACTTCAACCATAGGCATATTCAGGTCACGATGGATGTCTTCATTGCGAATGTACCACGGCGCTTTTACGATGCTTCGAAGTACTTTATTCTGGAACGTTTGAATTAATTTAATGTTGGATTTCTTAGTGCATCCCCAGAGTTGGATGCCATAAGTCCAAGGTGACGTCCAAGGAGCCAATACATTTGTCTGAATTTGAGGTTTAATTGCTCACGTTTCTTCTTCACATGTGTTTTGCATCCCATCGAAGTTTTGCATCTAGGGTCATGCCTAGATACTTTGCTTCGTTGGCATGTAGGATTGTTTGCTGGTTGACAATCACTGGAGTATAGTCATATTTCTTGTTGGGGTGAAATTGACGTGAATCGATTTCGCCTCATTTAGTTTGCTGCGCCATTTCTTTGTCCAAGTGGTGACACTGTTGACAGCTATTGGGAGTTTGTTCGTGGCAGAGCAGTGACTACTCCGTCGCTTTGTGGGATGTCGTTGGTGTACAGCAGGTAGAGAACAGGTCCAAGGACACTGCTCTGATGTACTCCAGCACAAATCTTCTTGAGGTCAAAATATTCTTCATCATATTTAACTCTGAAGTGGCGTTCAGTAATGTATGAATGAAGAATTTGGCTCATTTGTCGTGGCAAATATTTTTCTAATTTATATTTCAGGCCCTGATGCCTTACTCGGTCGAATGCTTGGGCCACATCTAGGAATATCGTTGCGCAGATCATTTTCTCTTCTAGTGCTCTCTCAATTACATCGGTAATTCGATGCACTTGATCCATAGTTGAATGCTTATTACGGAATCCAAACTGGTGAGAGCTGCTTTTCCTCGATGATTGGTTTGAGTCTCTGCAAAAGGAGCTTTTCTAACAGTTTGGATCTTCGCAAAAGAAACAAAACCAATCATTGGGATTAAATTCAACTTCCACATTAGTTTTTTCGAATTGACTGGTTTTGAACTGCAAGCGGCATGTGAAGAAGTGGAAGTAGGCAAAATATTTCTTTTTGCTAGCTTTGTGCTTTGTTTTGTCGTTGTATTTGTTGACTTTCTAAGTCGTCTTTGTAGGGAGTACTGCTTAAAATAACAGCCGGTTGGCTCAGCTTTCTTTTTTTTTCATTATTCTTGTGTTCTGGCAATGGACAAATTTGATCAACAGAAACATCAAGAGATACTTTATTGTTTTTTAATAACTGACTACCATATCTGCTAATTCACATTGTTTTTTCTCGCGGCTTTCATTTGTGTCAAATTCTGTTGATCCAGTTTGGTTATTGGTATTTTATGAAGTTACTTCTAGGATATTCTTGTACACCAATGCTGTGAGATTCTTCCTGGACTAGTAAACTCGCAGCAATAAAATCAGACTTCGAAAATACTGTGCGATCAACAGGCCAAATTCCAGCTTTCTTAAACCCGTTGATAATTGTGAATATAACATGACATGACTGACATTGTGAATATAACATGACAACACTTTTGTCTAATGCTTTTGCAAAAACTGAGACTATAACTCAGTTTTTGTAAAAGCATTAGACAAAAGTGTTGTCATGTTATATTGAGAAACGGTGCTACCAGGGTTGCTTCTTAGATATCCTTCCACAGCCTGAGAGAAGTAGGCTCCCATAGGTTTAAAGAAACTTAAATGCTGCAAACGGTGTATTGTATATCTAGGGAGCTGTAAGAGCACGATACTATGTCTTCTAGCCAAAACCAGCGCTTCCAAGTTTTGGGAATGCGTTGTATGCCCATCGAGTAAAAACAGCACCTTTTTTCCGGGCTGGGTTTTATATGCTCGATGAAGTATTCTAGCCATTTAACGAAGAGTCCCGTATTTATGTAGCCACTATCATTGTTCCACTATCATTGACAATAGCTCCAGGCGGTGCAACTATTGCAAGTTCGGGTGTACAGCCGAAAAACCACTTTAATAGACAATAAATATGGTGATTGCTGTAAAACCATTTTTATGGACGCATCATTCCAAAATATCAAAGAATTCATAGACATTTTTCTTGTTAAATCCTGAGGCTCTGGCCATCTATATTTTCTCGGGCTGTCTGAATGATAAGAAATTGTGTCGTTTCATAAATGAATAGTACCAGGCTTTACCCGCCATTTGCATGTTCATTTTAAAATTGTGACGATTATTATCCCGAAATGCTAATTGAAACGCTAGATAACGAAAATCGGTAATGGCGATACCAAAAAACTTTCCTCCAATCTTAATATATGATCTGCAAGTTCCCTTTCAATTTCGGCATCAAACACAGTGAAGCGACTCAAACATTGAAGATTTTCATTTGTTTTTTTATTTAAAGATAGCAAGTGTCTTCATAGAGTTGGTTTTGGAATGTTATACTTTCTACAGCATTCGTTAAAACCACACTGGTTTTCTTTGTATGCTGTTATAGCATGCTCCATATCCTGTGGAGTCCATCCGCAGTATTTTCTCGTTTCTTTCTTTTTCTGCTTATCCATTTTTCAAGCATTAAAAACAATAACAGGTAAATAAAAGTTGAAAATACATAGATAGCATTAGTTCGGTAGATCGTGTCGGTACGATTACCAAACCATTATAGGTACGATTTAGCGGACAAGATCCAATAACAATCCACACCAATTTTTATTGGGCAAGTTTATATGGTGGTTGAAGCTCCTCACATTCTGAACTGTCATAATTTAAAAACTAAATTAATTAATAGATTTATAGTGTTTAGATTAGAAGTGAACTTTAAAAAAAAAAAACAAAAAATAACCGCCAAGGATAGTAAAGGTATGGCTATGCATAGTGTTGTGAAATAATCTTTTTATTCTTGTATTCTGTTCTGATTAATAAATTGTTTGATGATAATTATTGTAAGTTAGTAGAAGCAGTACTAGTCATTTTTTAAACCTTTTATTTTATACCGCATATCCACGTGTATTGGTGCGAATGTTTGCAGTAAAATCATTTCTAAACTTTTTGAATTTGGCGCCACCAATTGTGATATAAAATGGCTGCCAGACTCTCATTGAAGGGTCTCTATTTATTCCTAGTAAAACGGTGGTGGTACGATTTACCAGTCGGTACGATATACCCGACCTTACCCTACGCGTTAACAATATGTGCATACATATTTTGATTTTCCTTACCACGCTTATTTTTTGAGATACGGTGATGAAGGTTGTATATTTTTCTACCAAAGTTTTTCTACCATTTTCGTATATGATAATATAGTCATTTTGTACCCTCGTTCGTGCGTCCACTTTCGTTACATAATTGGATTTTGTGATGATTTTTATACAACAGTATTTTTTTTATTTCAAATACTTACCTTTTTTTATTTAAAATTGCCAATTAAATCTTACACATACGTAATAAATAATAAACAAATAAAAATTTTAAATGTCAATAACGAGTTGGACCATATTGGCAATGTAATTATTATCTATAATTTCCTGATCCACAAGAGTTTTTTCCATCGCGGAATTAATTCAATTGTTTTTTCAATCTTCTAAGTTTGCGCGAAGCGCTCAAACGTTTTCTAATAGTTTTCTCTTGGAAAATTAGAAATTTACTCTACTCGCTTTTGTGATTAAGAAAGACACATTATTTGGAAATTATTGTTTCAATTTAAATCGATAATTTTGCTTATTTTACAGAGATGATGAACCATAGTATAAAGTGCAAAAATCATATAATGAAACTTTTGAAAAAAGCGAAAAAACAATTTTCAAAGTAGTGTTTATATCTATAGTACATACGTCGTTTATACGTCATAGTCGTTTAAATATTTTTTTGGAGATATATTTGGCCTCTGCTTTCGTGATATCAAGGAATATTATTTATCATTTGCACCTATATGAAAAAGATAAATGCCATTTTCTCAAAATGGTAGCAAATTATTGAGAATTATTAACTTATTATATATTGCACTGTGCACATATTATATATTGCACAGAAATGTGGCACTGACGATAACGATTGTGTTTTCGTGAACACCAAAACACTTTTACTTAGCTCGATGCGCGTTTCGCTAACCAAGTTGGCGCCATCCGGCGACGATTAAAACTTATTTTAAACTAATAAACTACCCTATTTATACCAAAATTATCATACGGTTCAATGAGCTGCGGATAGGTCCTTTGTTACTATTCATACTGTTTTTATATCTTCTAATTTCTATGCTCTCAAACGCATCGAATTTCCCACTATTGGTTACTGTTTGTAACATCGAAATATGAGACATAAAAGATTCTCAAAGGATACCCACAATTGCCGCAATGGGAGAAGTTATACTGCCCCATAACTTTTATTATAGCAAGCTAAAATCTTCACTATAAAGGCGCTTTCATTCAACAAGTTGTTATGTATTAATTAACTAATCAATTTTAACATAAAACCCATGAAAATAAGACACTAAATTAAAGAATAACTGTATTACTCCTATTTCAAGAATTATTGTTAATCCCATTTTATCTTTCTCAGCTGCTTCTTTTTCATTTCGAAAGTTGGTTTTTCACACTGGAGTGTTTTTGTACCATCCACTTGATTGTTCTTTGTTCCATGATGGGTTTACTGTTAAGAATAATCTATCAGTTGTTATTCTAGATGAACGTTTAACCATTAGAATTTTAAAAAGACGGACTGGACAAAAGGTAAGGTTCGATGTGTTGGGGACCAGCCGTTTACTATCGGCCATTTTTTTTCTCCACCCTGGGCCGTTTTATTGAAGATGGGATTATATTCTACTCTTCCTAAAAAGTAGGATTTTTTAAAATCAGTTATTTTAAAAATTATGTAATTATGTTTTCTACCTGTTTTAATCGCAGAATTATCTACTTCCTCTTTAAAATAAAGAACTCTACAATTGACTGCTTCTCCAAGTTCTATGCCAGCGATATTGTAAAATTTTCGCTGGAGTCCCGCCGCAGTGTCTTCGTCCCATAATAAAACCATTGCGAAATATTCTTCCAATTTTAATGAAGCAGGGCTCGATTTCCTTTTATTGGCGCACAGCTGCAAATTCCTTCGTTTCGCATTACGAGCTTCCCTACTAGACTTAAAGATAATATCTTTAAATGAATCAAAAATTATTTTCCATTTCATAAAATACATCTCTTGGATTTGTTTTTCAACGGTGCTCCACATTGTCTTCACAACTAGTTCTTTGTAATTTTCACCCTTTTCTTTCTTCATATTCCACGCCCAATCCTTCAGGTTTAGTTACTCTAAACTTGTAGTTTCCAAAAGCTCGTATTTCTTTGCTTTGCAGAATTCCGTAAACGGTATCCATATTGACGTATGGGTTTTAACGGTATTGTACACTTTTCTCAATCGCCAGGTCAATATTAGTCATAGAATCACTTCCAAAGCGACTCATTTTCACTACATAAGCTGACTAGCACTGTTTAAAAACAATATTACAAAATTTATTGACAATAAAATCAGAGAAATTGTTTAGCGTCGTTTTCTGGTGTCCTAGGAGACCATAATCACTTGTTATCAATAGATTTTGTAATTTTTGTTGCCAACAGCTGTCAAGTTTTGTGGCGGGTAAACTCGAAAAAACTGCTGTCACACAGTTTTTCCATCTAGAAACCATTTGTAATTCAAAATTGCGCGTTTGTGATTGGTGGAAATTAAGACGAGGGAAATACTCTTAAAAACTTGCTATTTACAGACCCTACAATAATAATACATATCCATACAAATTATTTTGAAAGGCTTCTCAAAATAAATGCGATATGGCATGTGGTCCCTATAGCAAAGGATTCAGATTAATGAGCATACCACGAAGAAACGCGTGAGGAAAAATCACATTTAAGCAATATTTACATACACATTAAAACCATGTTCTATTACGAAGTAAGTACAACATTGGTCATTGCTTTAGGCTGATATTTTATAATCTTTCTCAGTATTATCATAAGAATTACGTAGCTAGACAAATATTGGAATGTAAAACAAACAAATTTCCTAAACATTTCTTAACCGGTTGGCAAAAAGAACTAAACGTATAAGACACGTCTACGTCCAGAAGTTCTTATACCATGAAATCGCGTAATGAATAAATTAATAATAATTATGAAATATCATTAAAATCATATTTCTTTTGCAGCGAGGCCCATGCACGTCCTGAAAGTGTGTTAATGAAAAACAGTTGCTGCAGCCAAGCCAACATTAATTAGAATAAACCAAGTACAACGGAAAAGATAAAAATGTTGCAAAACTCATGTAAATCAATGTACCGTCCTAATTTCTACGAGAGTACGTGTTTAAGGTGCGACGAAACCGTCTACCAAGTGGATCGCGTCGGGCCGCTGAAGGACTTTACTTTTTTTCACAGTGGATGTTTTAAATGTGCAGTTTGTGGTACGAAGTTAACTCTAAAAACCTATTATAATAATCAGCACAGGCAAGAGGATAAAGAGGTCTACTGCAACAGTCATGTGCCCAAAATTGGACCGGGTCATCTCGACGGGTCCTCCGTTGGAATTAGGTCAGCGCTGAATGTGCCCAAGTCAGCGAATTTCGTCAACGAACAGATCAGGGGCCCTGGGAGGGGAAGCTACGAGGAAGGTGAGTCGCATAATGAAATGTTCTTTAAATAACCAAAATTAAATTCATTATTTGGTAAATAGATTGTAAAAAAGTCGTTTTTGATGATATAAGGAACAAACGATCAGATGAAATTTTAGGATTTGATTTTTAAAATTCTGGTAAATCAAGGTCAAAAGAACTTGCACGACAAGGAAGTTTTTTTTTAATTTCCGGGCAAAGGCAACTCTATTTTACACACGTACTCCGGTTTCCCGGTATGTAAAGAACAAAATTGTGGATAATTTTGGTCCTATCCATTTTTTCCTTGCGAGTTTTCGTTCTACGGCGGCGGCACACCGAGGTTGATGGTTGATTTGATGTCCATAAAGTTTGCAGAGCAAAGTGAGCAGACATAATCGAAAATAGGTGGAGAATTAAAGGCTCCTTAAAGGCTAATTAAGTACCGTAGTTCGGAATTTTAGGCTGCTACTGGTTCCGAGAAATTAGCTGCTCTGCTAACTTTGAAATAACAGAGCAATATTCAGTAAATCCTTCAGGGTTTCTTCAACGAAAATTGCAAAAATAACATGACTGTAATTAAAGGTTAAGTAAATGCTACAAATATATTCGTAGCCGACTCTTGAAGACTCTTTTGCCTGAACTTTTTTATTTCGGCTTGTAGTTTTCTTGCAAATTGCTATGAAGTTTGAAAATCGATTGTTCTATTGTATGGAGGTTAATGGACAACATTTTGAGAACCTCATGTCTTGATGTTAAATAAAAAAAAGATAAACACCCCCACCCCCTCGCCCGGGACTCTAGGGGTGGTGACTTTTGTTCTTTTATGTCAGGTATTGCTTTTTGTGAAACAATAAACATATTTTGTCTGGCATTTTCTTAATTTGGCTTTTCTTAAATTAGCAATTTGCAAACAGGCCGAAATAAAAAAAAGTTCAGACAATCTGTTATTTTTCACAAAAAAGAATATGCGACCATAAAAGATGGGGGTTCCCATTTAAAAAACAAAAGTCCTTGGCAGAGGGACGGGGCATGAATTGCTATAAACCCAAGATTTATTTTCACAATATATATATATATATATATATATATATATATATATATATATATATATATATATATATATATATATATATATATATATATATATATATATATATATATATATATATATATATATATATATATATATATATATATATATATACAGGGTGTTTCAGGATTATGTTTACAAACTTTAAGGACACATAGTCCAGGTAAAAATAAACAAAAAATGTTATATAAACATAGGGCTGACAACGCTTCGTTTTCGAGATACAGGGTGTTAAAGTTTCCAAAAAAAATATTGATATTTCTTAATATTTCGGAAACGGATAGAGGCATTTAAGTAAAATTTGGTGTAATATATGACAAGATAATATGTTAGAATATGACTAAGTAACAAGTAATGCTGATATAGTTTTTGTATATGCATTTTGCAATGGAAATGCCACCTCTGCTCGTCGTGAGCATCTAAGAAAATATCCACGTAGACGATTACCTGTAAAGAAAACATTTTCTGTAACATTCATCCGTATAAGGGAGACTGGCTCTTTCAATATTATACCATATGCGGATGGACAATTTGCTCCGCTTCAGATTGAAGGTAGAATTAACAGAATCCTAAACCATTTTGATGATAATCCATCTACATGCATTCGAAGATCTAATCGGGAGTTAAGGATCTCATCAGGTTCAATTTGGAGAACCCTTAGAGCTGACCGTCGTCATCCATATCACATACAGCGTGTACAGCATCTATTGCCTCAAGACATGCGACACCCACACGCATATTTTGCGAGTGGGTGTTAAATCACGCAGAAAATCATGTCACATTTACGAAAAAAATATTGTGGACAGATGAAACCACTTTCACTAGAAATGGGATGTTAAACCAAAGAAATAGCCACTTCTGGTTGCACGAGAATCCTCGGGCTGTAAGGGAATATTAATTTCCAACACGAATTTCAGTGCAATGTATGGTTAGGTGTATTGGATGATACTGTAATTGGTCCGTACTTTCTCCCTCATCGTCTAAATTCTGAACTATTTTTGGCATTCCTTGAAAATGATTTTCACGATCTATTAGAAAATGTTCCTCTAAACACCCGAAGGGGTAGCTTGATGGGTGTTCTGCCCACTATGGCAGAGGACCCAGAACATGGCTTGATATTAATTTCACCGGGAGATGGATCGGTCGTGGTGGTCCTGTAGAGTTGCCTGCGTGTTCCCCCGACTTAAACGTCATGGACTATTTCATATGGGGCCCGATTAAACAAAAAGTATATGAAGTGCCAGTTGATACCCTGGAATCTCTAAGATAAAAAATAACCCAAGCATGTCGAGAATTAACTCCACTTCAATGTCGGTCGTCCACTAACTGCATAATTAGGAGGTGCCGTGCTTGTCTGCAGGCAGCAGGAAGCCATTTCGAACAAAATATTTTCTAGATTATTTATTATTGTTTTAAGTTTAGTTTTTCATGTTCAACTTGTGGTATTAACTTATGGGTTCATTTAATTATTATATTAACATTAATAAATCTCTTTATGTGTTATTTGTTGTTTACTGTTTACTGAACACTAAGTTATTTAATTTACTGAACAATGTAACTGATTCTTGGTGAAACTAAGCGCCGGTGCACACATGAGGTTTATTGCCGCGGCGGTATAAAACACTTTAGGTATAAGGGCCGTAATACTTTTTTTTAAATTAATTGTATTGCCTACACGTATCTCCGCCAATGGTGGTTCGCAATACTTGTTACTTAGTCATATTCTAACATATTATCTAGTCATATATTACACCAATTTTACTTAAATACCTCTATCCCTTTCTGAGATATTAAGAAATATCAATATTTTTTTGGAAACTTTAACACCCTATATCTCGAAAAAGAAGCGTTTTCAGCCCTATGTTTATATAACATTTTTTGTTTATTTTTACCTGAACAATGTGTCCTTAAAGTTTGTAAACATAATCCTGAAACACCCTGTATATATATATATATATATATATATATATATATATATATATATATATATATATATATATATATATATATATATATATATATATATATATATATATATATAATACATATATGGGTGTTATGTTATACTTATATGTATGTTATCCCAGGTTGTTGGTATCCTTTTTTGGGGTTTTTAAAAATATCGGTGAATGTACAGGGTGCTCCATGTCTCCTGGACAGCAACTAACTTTCTTATTTTAAATGGAACACCCTATATATTTTTTGAAATTCGGAAAGAGCGCAAACTGTTGAGTCAGAAACATGTTTCGTACCCTAGGCTAAACCATTTTAAAAAAAAGTGACATATAGAAAGGTCTGGAAGGAGCTTTATAACTTTTTTCACATTATATATCTAAATTTAATTTTTGGCACAGCGTAAGAACATAGAGTGCTCTAAGTTCTCCAATAAAAATATAATCGAAAATAATATACCAAGTGTTCCATTATCCATGTCACATTTAGCTAATTTCAAACTGCGAAAACTTTTTTTTTCAAATAGAACACTTTATTTTTTGAATCCCAGTTATGTAAAATTAAATTATCTGTCTTCTGATATAGCCATTGCAGGGGCATGTTTTATGTATATATATATATATATATATATATATATATATATATATATATATATATATATATATATATATATATATATATATATATATATATATATATATATATATATATATATATATATATATATATATATATATATATATATATATATATATATATATATATATATATATATATATATATATATATATATATATATATATATATATATATATATATATATATATATATATATATATATATATATATATATATATATATATATATATATATATATATATATATATATATATATATATATATATATATATATATATATATATATATATATATATATATATATATATATATATATATATATATATATATATATATATATATATATATATATATATATATATATATATATATATATATATATATATATATATATATATATATATATTTATATATATATATATATATATATATATATATATATATATATATATATATATATATATATATATATATATATATATATATATATATATATAGATATATATATATATATATATATATATATATATATATATATATATATATATATATATATATATATATATATATATATATATATATATATATATATATATATATACATATATACATATACAGTCGAACTTCGATAACTCGAACCATGACTTGCCACAAAGAAAGTTCAAGTTATCAAGACTTGTACTTATATTATTGAATTGTACTTATATTTATGTATTTCAGAAAAATATATTTCATATATTGATACAACGGGTATATTTTAATAATATGCACTAATACATACATATTTTGTACATAAACATATGCACTTTATTTCCTTGTTAAATAGTCAGTTATTTGTGATTGACAAGCGGATTTTTCGTTTTCATTTTCAAAAAATACTTCAATTTTATTTAAGTATTATTGTAAATAGATTCAGTTTCGGTTGTATGCTCATTAGTATTTAAATATAAACCATCATCTGCATATAGTCTTCAAAATAGACAGTAGGTATCTGGCATATTTTGAAAATTTGGCCAAGCCTCATTCAGATTGTAGTTGTACCCTCACTTCTATCATCCAAACGTTCACGTGGGAATATCAATGGAATTTCATCTTCTTCCTTCCATTCAGTAATTTCACCAAATCCTGCTTTTTTGAAACAATTAGCAATTGTCTCAGGCTTGACGTCGATATTCCACGCTTTTCTTACATCAACAACACTGTCCATTAACATAATGGTTATTGTTTTTATTCTCTTCTAGAGTTTAATAGTATTTTTCAAAATTCTGCGACGATAGTGACATTTTAAATTTTGTATAACACCTTGATCAAGTGGTTGCAATTTGGGGGGGGGGAAGCAAGTTTGATAAACTGTAATCTTTGTTGAATGTCTTTAGGGCCAGTAGCGTCTATTATATTACATATGTAATTAGCAGCAATAAATATCAAACTGTTCTTATAGGTACAGCAATAATACAATACATATTAAAATTATGTTACCCTCTCAGTATCTAGTGTGGAAACTTTATAGTTTTTGGACCCAGTCTAAACTATACCGTATTTTTAAAACTATATCATAAAAACTAAATGTTTCTAAAAAACTAAAAAAAATTTTCAACAAATATGAGATTAATCAATAACTTTCATCAAATGACTGCTCTTTATTTTCCACATTTCTCTACTTCCTTGTAAAAATTAGGTTCCCATAGTTCTGCCAAGATTAAACAATAAAGTGTATACGATAATTATACATTAACGATGCAGTTTCTCTTTGGATGTGCGACGACATATGGCCAACAGGATAAACAGCATACAGGTTGCAATACACTTTCATATAAAGTCAGAATTTAAACTATACATATTATATATACAAGCTTATTATAGCTCTTGCTAATTTTAGAAACTGATTTAAAAAAAACTTGTATTCATAGATACCCAATATTATAACTGTTTGTAAATATTTCAAACTTAGAGGTCTGGGAATGTGTATCATATGCAACTTATACCTAGTATTATATAGACAATATAGGTATAGGCCATCAGAAATAATGATTTGTGGTCGATTTTCGAGAAGTTTTTTCTCCATCAGATTTTATTGAATAGAATTATAGATTTATGTGTAAATGACAATAAAATCATAGTGCGTACGCAGCACAGATTTGACTGGAAGTTATATTTAAATGCACTTTTATGCTATAAAGTGATTTTTTTGCTGTTTTCGGATTTTTCGATAGTTTTTCAAATATAATTGTTTAAAAATAATCAATATTAACTAGAAATTTTTTATTTTGTTATCGCATAAGCATTATTGTGCATATAGTAATTTCTGACCTTCCAGATGCAATTTTTAGCCCTCGATTGCACCCAAAAGTGGATTTTATGCATGCATAAAAAACAATAATTTTACAAATGCATTAATATTAAATATATCTCTATATGGTATGTCTAAGCATAAGTATTACCGATCATTTTGCGATGCAAAACATTGAAAAAGTTCAGTAGAAGCCGAGATATGAATTTTTGAAGTTGTCGACTTTTGGCAATTTTATAACAAGTTTATTTTTACCCAATTAACGTAGAAAATGTGTTTTCAAATAGATTTTTTATATTTTTTTTATTTGGTACGAGATAGAAGAGCGTCGAGCGTTACTATCGCTCTTTGCCCCTAATATCTATGTAGGCCGAGATCGCCTCATAAAGGCGGCGACTGACTTGTACCATTCACATGTAATGTGAAGGTACGTATCCACCAAACCAACATTAAGCAACATTTTTGTTTATGTTGCCTGTTTCCTAAAATGTTCCAGTAAGTTCCAATAAATTGCTTGCTGTGGTAAACAAAATCAGAAAAGTTGCCTGGTGTTTTGTGTTTCCATTCGAAGCGGTAAACATCAAAGGATATGGTGGAACACTTGGCAACAAATCGAATTGGGAATTTTTTGTTACGGCAGTGGAGATAGTTTGTTGTTTGTTTCGGCTGTGTTTTAGTATGTTGGGACAAACGTATCCCAACACTCTTTTTCTACTCTTTTTTTCTATTCACATAAATTAATGAATAAATAAATTCACATTAATAGTTGTTTAAGGACACAATGTAGATATGAATATATTGTAAATGTTTTCTTATCCTTATTCCCTTCACATTAGTCCGAGATTCAAGTCATCGTAAAAACCATATTTTGTTTTTTCCACAACGACCTACCTATATAAATCAAATTATCTATAACTATTAATTTTGTTTCTTTTTTCTTTTTTTTATTTAAAGTAATATAATCTGCTGCAGTAGCGGGATCTTATTCTCGAACATTTACAAGCATACAACCTAGTAAGTACCAACATAATATGTTGATGTTGCTTTGGCTTTGATGTTGCTTTGGTTTGATGACAGTGTTTCCAGAAGCAAACTATAAATATTGTTAAAATTAGTTACTTGGGTGGAGACAGTTTCCTTGTGTTGCCTCGAGTTCCATTATTATGAAACAAATAGCAACATATGGTAACAAAAAGTTCCTCATTGATCCTTCGGTGGATACGCACCTTAACATGTTACACATCGAGCATTACACCAGTGAATACAGAAAACCCAATCGCTCCAGGCGAGGTGCTCGCGCTCGCAACCGCTCTATCAGGTTGTCGTTTTTTTCGCGAATCCCTTTGAAGTGCTCGCCACTAGTCAGTCAGGAGCGTAAGTTTGTTACGAGCGTAGGGAATGTGTATGCAGGGCTAATTAATTTTATGGCCTTTTGTTATGTAGTCTGCTAGCCTTTCTGTTACAGTTATCACCTTTCTAAATGAAACAGACACTTTTTTTTACCTGGCCACTTTTGGTTCAATTAAATTAACCAGGACCTAAAAATATGTTACAGTCATTCGCACGAAGTTTTTGTATTGGCCTATAATTTATTGACTTTTGGGAATGCTTAATAAAGTCACACCTTAATTTTTTGTCTGCATTAAGCGGGGTCTAGATTATCGAACCGAACCTCGAGACGAACCTCGAACTGATCCCCGAGCTGAGCTTTGTCTCTACGTGCGGACAATTTTACAGCGAGCCGAACCTCATGCATTCGCGAACATCCGTATGATCCATATTGTGCTTCAGTTAAAGTTGTGTAGTACTATACGGTGGATGAATACACACGCAATGGACAGTGATAAATTAAAATTAGCTGCCACGGCATATATTTATTTACACTGTGCAACAAAGAAAAAAAGACAGGACAGACGATGGTGGCAAACTCAATTGTACTCAAGGCGAGCGGAATACGGCGGAAATAGTTTGCTTCGCGACCTTAAATTTCAAGAGATTAGTGGGCAATACAAAAGAGGAGGCACTACAACTAATGCACAAACATTGAAACTTGTACGTTCTTGTCACGGTTCGCGGCGAGGCTCCAATGAACTTCGAGCCGAACATTGTAACATCTTTTGATGTTCGTCGAAATACCGACATAGGATGGATCGCTGCGAACTTGTACGCGAACACGCGACGTAGGTCGGCTCGCGGCTCAGGTCGACAGTTTAGACGTGGTTCGGGCTATGTTCACGCTCGCGACGAGGTTCGGCTCGAGGTTCGGTTCGATAATCTAGATCCGGCTTTATATTACAACGTTTGGCTCAACTCAGTCGCCGCCTTAAAAGGGGTAGGCCGCGCGTTTCACGTGAGGATGAGCATTGTAGCTCAGGATGACGGAGCTCGCGAGATGATTAGCCACCAGCTCGCTCAGCTCACTGGATCCGTCAGGTAAGGTAAGGGTGTGTGCTTTGGCAAAGCCGACGGCCTCGCTGTTCACTGGATTGGGCTGTTTTAGTGTCTTCTCGATCCGTTTTCTTTCATCCTGTTCTTTTCTTCGGTGTCGTCTGCTTCTTCTCGCATCAGTCGTGCTAAAACATAAGATCGTAATTATATTATACTTACCCTTTGTCCAGGATCTGGGTCTTTGGCCGCTTGTGAGGTCCGGCTTCCTCTGGATCGTAGTCCGTGGCCAGCCGGATCATAGGATTCCCGTGGTCCTCTGCGATGATGTAGAGCTTCTTGGCGTGGTTCTCGATAATCTCCGTGGCCGTCTTGTACTTCAGATCCCTTCGGATACCTCGTTGGTCACATACCAAGGGGCACCTACTGCAGTCCGAAGCGCTATGTTTTCTACTGCTTGGATCCTCTTGACTTGCGTCTTCGCTGCGTATTCCCATGGTGGATGCGTAGGTCAGCTCTGGGCACGGTCTTGCTGAGGGTCGTTTTATTCCTCAGGCTCAGCCTCTTGTCGTCGGCTAACATTGGATTTTACTTTGCAATTTCATTTTTAATAACTAATTAGCTGCCACTCGGGCAAAAAATGTTATTTAGGTTGTTTGATCCCTAAAACGTAACTAATCAATTCCAATTGGTTTCAATGCGGTGACTTTACTTGGGTTTCAAACCGTAGAGTTCCAAACCGCGTGATTAGCTTTACGATAATGAAATAGACAAGAATATTTGTATACAAAATCTTAAGTAATCTGAGCCACAACACCATGTTCAACAACACGATATTTGACAGTAACATCATAATCTAGACTAGGACTTGATATACTTATAATAAATTAATAAATAAATATAAATCCGTATCAGAAAGTTCGCTTTGTGCATTCTCGGACTGGGCGAGCCAGAGAAAGTAAAATTCCATATATACTTAAAAAATCATTTTCAATTCAAGATAGTAAGGCAAACATCTGAGAGGAATGATTACATGAATGTAACATCGAAGATTGACAAGCATATATGAACGATAATAAATTACTTTAATTTTTATGTTATTATGCAACACATTTTAACAGATCAGTAGGTACAGTGGAAATTTATTATTGACGTTGTCTTGAAGATGTCAATAATTGTCTTGAAGATAAAAGGACGGAACGCAAAAATAAAATACAATCACTTGCTACAGTATTAATATCCATAGGTACATATTGTAACATGATGAGAAGTCATTGTCTTAAATGTCATAACGCAAATCATTAATTCCATGCAGATAAGTACGGATGGCGCATAATATAAGCATAAATACGCATGCTAAAATATTTAGGCATACAATGAATGCTATAGAATTAAAATCCATAAACATAATCCACGTAGACACTTTTATTTGTGGATGGAGTATTCAAAATTCAGCTGGGTAACCACACAAAATAGTAAAATATGGTTAAAGCCGCTTGTTCACAGTTAATTCGTTATTAGATTTAAATTGTCGAAAATACTACTAAAATATTAGCGTAGGTACCCGATACTTGCTTAGGGACATAATATAGATTTTAGTTTGTTTTCATTCACAAATACCTTACTTAATAGTATATTGACTATGTCGAAAATAAAAAAAAGAGGTAAAAGGAAATACTTTCTTAAAAATCCATGCCTAAATTTAATAGCAATTTGTGGATTTATCATTTTAAAAATGAAAGGGCAATGCAGGGCCGTAACTAGACAAAAATTTACTAGACAGCTTCAATTTTGGCGTCCCCTAATATATTTTTTTCAAATTTAAATAAAACAGTATAAAATTATATAGTAAGATATATAATTATTGTTAAATTAAATGAAGTACAAAACCACAAAACGAAAACACAACAAAAACATAACCTATGTATTCAGGTACCTATATGACTTGTAAAGTCAAAATAAAAAGTTACAAATAGGTACACAAAAATACAAACAACTCAAAAATAGTAAAAATACCAAAACTTGATTAAAAACGAACTTAAGGCTTAGAGTGGCTTAATTTTTTCTGTGACATTAATTGATCTTAAATAATTAATATTGCAAAATTTGGATATTCGGATTTGGTTTGGATATTGGATAATCGAACACTTGATTTAATTGTATGTGATTTCAATTTAAATGTTTAAGAGGATATGATAGAAAACATCCTGCTTTAAATATTTTAGCACGATTAAATTTAGTTCCACATAAAATAGATAATAGTAACATAAATAAATATGATTATAAAAATGGAAATTTTGACCAGTTAACTAATTGACTTAGGGAGTATAACTGGGATGAATTAGAGTCGTTCGATAACGTTAATAAATCTGTAGAGTATTATTATAAGGAAATGTATAAAATATTAGAAATGTGTATATCCAGAGTTAAGCCTAAAACAAAAAAATATCCGCCATGGTTTTCTTCAGATATTATTGCGAATTTGAAATTAAAAGGGTACCTATTACAAGAAACGTAAAAATATATCACAGTTTTATGATGATAAGTTTAAAATGCTAAGTAGATTGAAGGTCAAAATAAAGCAGGCGCACAAATGTTACATAAGAACAGTTGAGTTAAATATCAAAAAACACCTGAACGCATTTTGGAACTATGTTAATAGCACAAAAAAAGATGGCATATCAGATGAATTTCTTATAAACGGTGATTTGACCTCTAATAAAAATAAAATAGCAAATGGATTTGCTGACTATTTTTTAAGTGTTTTTGAGCACAACTATCATTATGATATTGATTCTATTTGTGATCAAAATAATTATAACTACAATCAAAATTATATACACTTCGACTCGGTTACAGATGAAGAATTAATAGAGATGGCCGTAAAAAAATTAAAAGCAAAAAAGCCACAGGACCGGACCAAATACCTAGCTATATTTATAAAGCGTGTGTCGCATACTTAATTAAACTTCTTCGTATCATTTTCAACTTATCGTTAAAGACAGCCATTTTCCCTGACTTATTCAAAAAATCAAAAACAACCCCGATATATAAAAGAGACGGTAAACATCAACTCTCTAATTATCGCCCTATAACAATTCTAAACTCAATAGCAAAAATTTTTGAATTTATTATTTACAACAAAATTTACCCCCAAATCATATTCTCATGATTACGCCAATACAGCATGGTTTTTTAAAGAAAAAGTCAATAGAAACTAATGTATTGTCTTTTTCTGAATACATTGAGCGACATCTGGAGAAGAGGAGTCAAGTGGATGTCATCTATACAGACTTTGCTAAAGCATTCGATAAGGTTGACCATGATATAGTGTTACATAAATTATTCTCATTTGGTTTCAGTAAACATTTATTAAAATATTTTAGTTCTTATTTACAGCTAAGAAAACAAGTCGTCAAGTCGTGAATTACAAAGGTACAGAATCATTTGAGTATGATGTTGAATCTGGGGTACCACAAGGTTCCAACTTGGGTCCTCTTCTCTTCGTGTTGTTCATTAATGATCTGCCAGATAATATACCTTCTGCTCTGCAAATGTCTGCTCTACGCAGATGATTTTAAATTATATAGGGCGGTAAATAGTAGCAATGATGGAGTAACTCTACAAAAAGATTTAGATACTATATATATTTGGTCACAAAAAAATAAGTTGTATTTCAATATAAAAAAATTTTATCATATGTCATTTTATAGGAAAAAGGATATATTTCATATCAGTTACACGATGAATGACATGCCGTTAAAACGATTAACGCAACATAAAGATCTAGGTGTTATATTTCAAGAAAACTTTTATTTTACGAAACATATAGAAACTATAGCATCGGGTTCGTACAAAATGCTTGGTTTTATTAAACGCATTACTAGTAGTTTCAACAACATAGATGCTATTAAAAATTTGTACAATACTCTGATACGACCAAAATTAGAATTTGCAGCAGTGATTTGGGACCCGCACACTAAAAAACAAAAGAAGATTATCGAAAGGATTCAAAATATTTCTTTAAATTATATTTTTCACAAAAAACACAAACGCTCTCCAGATTTTGTACATTATGAACCGATTAGACTGGAATTAGAAATAAAAAAGTTAAAATATAGGAGAAAATATATACTACTAACGTTTTTGTATAAATTGATTAATAATAAAATCAACTGCGCATGTCTGTTATCACGTGTAAACTACAGTACCTCAGTTAAATACAAGATCCAGGAATATTACTTTCTCTGTTAAAAACAGTCAATCTAGACTTGATAGAATATGTTCACTTTTTAATGGAAAAATGGATAACACTAATTGTGATGTATTTAATATGATATATGATATGATATATGATGAGTATAGATATTTCCGATTAGTCCATTCTTTATTAATTGTTATTATGACGAAATAAATCATCGATGAATATATTTCAGTATTGCAAATATTTTCCTTTTACTTTAATTTCCATTATTATTTTTTTTTGCTTTTTTTATCTTAAACGTTTAACCTACATAAAGTAACTACTCTCAGTTTTTTTTTGTTTTAGTTGTAGCAATATTATCAGTGTCATCAGTAATAGTAATTTCTTTGTAGTATATAGAAACATGTAATTAGGTTATGATTATACCTGTTTTGTTTCTTAAATAAATAAATAAATATTCAGAAGCCTATATTCCGCAGGGACATCATAGCGCTGGCAAATATCTTTGGCAATATTCTCGGCTTTTTCAAAACCATCATTTCAAAATTTTGTTATTTGTTCAAGTAACCCTTTAATGTGCGTAGGCACATTAAAGGGTTACTTCTTTTACAAAAAAAAGATATAACAATGGATATAGCAAGTAGTTGCTATATCCATTGTTATATCTTTTTTTTTTTTTGTAACAAAAGATTTATTTTATTTATCTTTTCGAGAAGTAGGGACCAAAATACTAAAAGAATGATAGAGTTAAATTTACTTAGATTTTTTACAACACATTTTTGGCATCACTAACAGTGTTTTCTGAGTAAACTGACGTATTTGTCATTTCTTCCAGCGTTTTTAAACCGACCACCTTGTATTGCTAAAACCTTTAAGGGTAACAGTTAGAGTGCTCTTTAGTCTATCCCACCTGACTGTTGAATGTACAAAATAATTAAAAAGATTTTGAATAGCACCAAAAAATGTTATTGTTTCTGTACTCACTGATGCGCTGTGTAAAGCTACCAAATTCAAACTGTGCGCAGAACAAGGAAAAAATCTAACATAAGGATTTAGCCATGTTGGCACCGTTCGTTGTCGTAAGCTTGGCCCCTAATATTTTGAATATCAAGGCCTAGGCTTGTTAATTCCCTTTCGATAAATTCGGTTAATGCCTCACCTGTCTTTTCTTTAACTTCTAAAAACCCTAAGAACCGTTCCTCAATAGTACAAGTATTATTATTGTTTTCGACATATCTAATACAGAAAGTTGTTCCACGTGAGATACGTCTGGAGTTGTGTCCAATATAATTGCATGATATTTAGCAGATTTAATTTTTAATATAATTTCGTTTTTGACGGCCGTTCCAAAAATTGCGATCAGTTCGTTTTGAATTTTTAGTGAAAAATATTTTGTTGTATTCTTGTCAGATTCATGCAATGTGCTGTTTAATTATTGGATCATAATGACTAATTAATTCGATGGTCTGTAAAAATTTACCGGAATTTGTATGTCCTATTTTCTCAATAGATCCTCGCAAAGGTTCGCAGTTTTGTATGCAAAATAAAATTCCGTCTGCGTCCAAGATGTATTTTAATATATGTTTTCATTTTTTAGTTTCTGACTCGATCATTTCTCTTCGAGTGTTTGGCGCCTTGCGCCCCTAGGCAAGGGCCTAGTCAGCCAATGCCTAGTTACGGCCCTGTTTTTAAGTTACAATTGAACATATGAAACAATAAAATACCTTAAACGAAATCGCCCTTTATTCAATTACGTAGGCATAGGAAGTCTATTAGTTTCTGTTGACTTTTATTAGCGAACGTGACTATAGTTTAAATCTAACACGTTTCTGCCATGTTGGTAGTGAAATATTGTTTCAAGTATATTTAACATATATCCAAATACCAAGGTAATAAATGAGGCGGTCGATCAGTACGTAGGTGTATAATATTTTCATTGAATAATTATTCCAAAAAAAATACTAAATGATTTCTTATATTACATCATATTTAAAATGGGCATGGAAGTATAATATAAGGTGATTGATATCGATTTTTGTCACTGTATCAGATGATTTAAAAATTCAACCCCAAAATGTTTGTACTGTTTTCGGTTTTTTTCGATATATTTCGAAACCGCGGTTGATTTTAGCGGTCTGCAGAATTTACGAGAAGAACGCTTCCCTACATTACCTAGCAGCTGTGTTCCGAGACCCGGAAGCCACCCCTCACCAGATTTCTGTAGCAGGCGAGAGTTTCTGCTGGCACTGTATGGAGGTAATATGGAAACAGATTCCCTCGAGAACCTCCGATACCAACTTTTTACTACACTGCTAGACGGTGAGGAAGAGCAAGAAGAAGATAAAACTCCCTACGGTGCCAAACGCCTAAAATATTAACTTTACTTAATATTTACTTTACATTCCTCTACTTTAATTTTTTTTTACAAATTTACATTATTAGACAGTAAGAATCGCTATAATAACCTACATATAAAAATACTGTGTTTTAATGTTCTTTTTCAACCTAATGAACATACTCGTATTATAACGGTCATTCTAGAAAAGTTTATATTAGTGGAAAGGCGAGCTAGGTTATTTTATGCTCTTTCAAACATTACAAGTACACTGTATAGTATGAACATTCCAGAGGAGGAGGAGGTTGTGGTGGCTGGGGGGTTTAATTGAACGTATACAAATGGAAGTGGAGATAGATACCACAACTCCATTAAAAATATTGCAAAATGGAAAATAAATATTGCATACCAGCATTTTAAAAAAATAAATTTGGAAAAACCGTGCACAAATTTTGGGGTTTTGTGCCCCTACAAATTCCACAGGGGTTTCTTTGTTGGATAAATTGGGTGTAGCACTACTGGACACCCACAAACAACATTTTCTAAGTTAGCCCCCGATGTGACCCTATGACGATTGGCCTATAGGTATAATCATTTATCATTACTTCAATATGTTTAGTATTCTACTTTTAACTTTCTAAGTCTATTCCTTGGCAAGGCAATTATATCCGCTAGTGGCAAGGAATAATAGACTACGTAGGACAAATAAGAAATTAGTATACATACACACGCATACT